>JARFJB010001883.1:2670000-2705000 GCA_036346205.1 Vesta saturnalis
TGAAAACACGGTCAATGGAGATTCATTTTAAACTTCTTGCGCAACGAATTTGAAACTTTTATTGAAGATTTACCTTTACAAAGCCTTAGAGAAATGTGGCTGCAATTAGATGGTGCTCTTCCGCATTTTAGCAGAAATGTTAGAAATTATTTAAATATCCAGTTTCAAAACAAATGGATTGGAAGAGGAGGGCCGATCTCCTGCCTGCAAGATCGCCTGACTTGACAAAGCTGGACTTTTTCTTTGGGGTTGGATTAAAGAAAAGTCTATCAAACTCCTACAACGACTGTAGATGATATGAAGGCAAGAATTAGAGACGTCATTCAAAATGTAAATGTTTCCACGTTACGAAAAGTAAATTGTCGTTTATTCAAAGACGTTTACCAGCAACAAAATGGTGGTCACATTGAACATTTATTATAATTTTAAGTGTTTGTATTTCAGTTAATATGTATTTTAGTTTCATATGTATTCATAGCTTGCTTTGACTGACTAATGTTACTCTTCTTCAGTGCTACCAACGAAAAAAATTGAACAAACTTAAATATCTCCGAAACTATTAGAGATAGGTATAGAACATATTTAACAGAAATGAAAGCCGACTAATAGACGAAGACAAGGCATTAAAAAATATAAGGTGTTGCATTTTAAAAAAAAATTATGTTATTGAATAAATTTTTGTGATCACTCTGTATATTGAAATCCAATTTTGACAATAGATTAAAGTAAGCTCATGTATGAACAAATTCTATACCAAAGATTATTTTTTTATCTTTAAAAATAACTGAATTACTACATAAAAATGTCAGTTTTTAGTTAACTTTGCAAATATCTCAAAAACTGTAAGATTTAGCTTGTAAGTAATTCTTATAAAAAAGATGTAAAATTATAAGGAGAATCGAAAAATAAAATAATATATAGGGTGTTCTATTTAAAAATCAAAAGTTCTATATTGTACCGCTTTTATATTACACCCTGTAGAAACCAAACTATTTTTAGATTATGCAGCTTATAAAAATAGACAACTTTCATATTTAAACTTATCTTCTAAGAATGGCTATCGACCGAATACGCACTATTGGGACACCCTATATATATATATATATATATATATATATATATATATATATATATATATATATGTTCTTTGTATCATTGGTATAAATAACACTAATAATTAAGATTTTGGTTGGACTTATGCAAACTTTGAAACTTAATTTATAGAGCAGTGCAGCAATTATTGTTAAGCATTATAATTTAGTATATTCTAAAAATTTCTAAAATCACCGGTATCATAAACGTGATAAAAACCGAAAATTCTTAAAAGTGTACTACTACGGTAGCGTAATGAAGGCTACACAGGAAATTCGTTTACACCAAATAGATATCTTTAATTATATGTCAAATTTAATTTTGATCAAAGTTGTGGGCATTTCTACTAGCTGTAAAGCAATTCTTCCCTGGTAGGAATAGGTATGTTGTAATCAGCAGAAATGAATGACCTAGTGTTTTTACGTTTAGCCCCAAAATCTAAAAGGGGAAACTGGGATCAGGGTGAATATAGATAAATAAGGAATAACAGGAAAAATTATAAAAAAAACAAGAAAAGCAAAAATAAGGAAAAGAAACTCATATAATTTAAGGTCCTTCGAATATTACAACCGGTTTTAATATACGTGACATTAGATACGAGTGAAATCCGTTAGTCGCGATGTTCACCTAGAACTTTTTTACTTTTCCAACAATACAACTTTGGCTTTAAAAATCGAACCCAGTACCATTGGAGGCCTTCTATAGTACAATAGCACTGCGTCATCCTTATCACTATGAAGAGTGAATATTTATTTACATATTTTTTAAGTAGTTAACCTTTATTTAATTTACTATACATTTAACCTAAATCTTTTTATTTTACATTTTGTGAGCGTAATTTGTAGAACTTCTACCATTTTATTTTCAACCTAACTTAAAACTCATACCTGACAACCACTTAATTTAGTTACAAACCATTACTTTAAAAACGTTAAATATCAATATTTAGTACCAAAATGGGAGTGAGAAGTTCCAGTTTTATTACTTTATTGTTAAGTATTCCTATTTGAAAATAAATTTTATCTTTAACATTTATTTTAATGGATAAAAAATATAAGGTGAAAGTTGAAAACACAACAATCAAACCAGGTATATAGTAAACCGGAAAAAAATTTATGATGCAACTTTAAGATCACTGCAATTGTAGCAGTTGATGTTAAATACTAATGTATCGTAACGCAGCAGGCTGATAATTAAAGTTTACATTAGTTCTTCATTAACAGAAATTCTAATTGAAGCTTTGCATAAATTTTAGTTAATGGACCTATATTTAATGACATGTAACTGATCAACACTCACTATAATTAAAAGAAGGGTAAACAGTAACAGGAAACCTTTCTCTTACTTTTCAATAATTAATGTATGAAATTTTATAAAAATTAGGTAATTGCAATAAATACAGTTAAAATATACGTTATTTCTTGATAATTACACTTCCTTATTCATCTAATTTGAAATAATTTTTCTAAATTTTTTAAACAGTTAAATAATACAGTTACAAAAATTTTTCGTATGAGGAATTTTGTACTACTACATTCCTAAAATGGAAGTGTCAATTTGTTATCTTATTACTTTCTTTCTGCTGGTTTCCTGTAACACATTAAAATGTTGTTTGTGACTAAAAATCTGCCTTTCGCTGTAAGCTTGAAGATAAGTGTTATGGCAATTTACTTATATGCTGTACAAATGTTACATCTTGTTATATATTCTTCTTTCACCATGAATGAATTGGCAAGTGATTGATGTAGTGTATTATCGTATCAATTGGTAAGATCTATGAAAGTAATGCAATGTAACTTGATCGTATGTATCATTCGTAAGGAGATAGCCTTCATGTAAATCTAAATGTAGATTGATGGCGTTGTGCGTTGTAATTTGACAGCATACCTTTTTATTAGTACGTTAACATTTTTCTTATTGAGATATATATTTAACATACATTAACAAACTTCACATTTAAATTTTAATAAAACAGATTACATTTTTGCAAATGCTTCCACGTAGACAGATTTCCATAAAAACCCAACAAGTAGTAGTAATGAACTAATTTGTTGGAATAATAATCTTCAGCGATAAGTCAAGGTCTAGTGAATGGATCCACAATAAATTTAAAACCAGGTACTTGCATAGAAAAGTGGAAATTTCTCTGAATTGTCAATTATTAATAATTATGGGACGACTAAAACATAATGCAATAATAACAAAATTCAATTAAGAGTTATATTAAACTCCAACACATTACATAAACAATAATAATAACGGTAATCTAATACTGTGTCCAAAAATAAGGTGACATTTCGAGCACAAAATTAATAGGTAAAATTCTTTTGTTTTGAGGTTGGTACAACTGTCCTTGACATCTGTGCGAAATCTCACAGTTTGAATTTGTCGAGCAAAGAATTTGCATTAAATTTTGTTTTCGGAACAAATATTCTGCTGCCGATTCCTTGAGAATGGTACAGACGGCTTTTGGTGATAAGGCTATGTCGAAAAAAAATGGTACAAAGAGTTCCAAGAAGGTTGAGAACGTGTCGAAGTTGCTCAATAACCGTCGATTAACTTGTAGAGACCTTGCTGATGTGGTAGTTCGGTCAATACCATTTTAAAAGATATTTTGTCCCTCAAACGCATCAAATCTCGATTGATACACAAAACACTCAATTTGTTCGAAAAAGAGCGTTGTGTTAGCATCTGTGAAACAACGCTTTCTGATTATCAGGACATAATGAAACGCATCATAACGGGATATGAGACTTGGATTTATGCGTACGACCCGGAAACAACCGACCAATCAGGCAAATATCGTGCGAAAGATGAGGCAAGACCAAAAAACCGGGCCAAAGTCGATCGAAAATCAAGGTCATGTTGACTGTTTTCTTCGATTATCGCGGTGTTATGCATTATGAGTTCCTTCCGTCGGGTCAAACTGTCAACAAGGAATATTATTTGAGTGTTATGCGTCGTTTTCGTGAAGCTTTTCGCAAAAAGAGGCCGGATTTATGGAAAGACAACTCTTGGCTTTTGCACTACGAGAATGCACCAACTCACACTGCATTGCATGCATGGCTCTCAATCGGAACAGACGTGAAGTGCGAGAACACATAGAATATTTTCGTATACGCTCTTCGGAGCAGTGAAATAAAAAGAACTCTATACCGATGTTAAAGAATATAAATTTATTTATATTCCTACTATACAAATAAAACCGTACCGGACTTGTGTAGTTTTCACTACTCAAATCCGGTCCAAAAGCGACGTCCTAAGATGATGGATGAGAACGCAATGGAAGAGATGCTACTGATACTGAATGACGCCCTAAAGCTGCAAGTTGAAAACCCGAAGCAGCTGCCACCTGCAAACTGCAAATAAAGACCAACGAAAGGAAACCAAAGACCTCAAGATGACTATAGAAAACCTCACCCGGGAACTGAAGACGTCAAAATCAGCCTCCGCAGCACAAGTTCAAATCATTGCGGAAGGCGAAAATACCCAACAACGACCAAAAAGAAAAAGAAAAACGACATGGAAACAATAAGACGACAAACAGCGAACCGACATCACGTACAGAGGAAACACAAATTTCTGAAGACGAAATGGAGGTTACTGTCCACTACTCGAACCTGACACCGAAGACGCCCTCTCCGATGAAGACTACACTACCGTCACAAAGAGGGCATAACTAAACGTCCGCGAATCGAAGCGGATGCACAGGACACGCTACGCCTGAAGAAACAAAGGCCACCAATAGTTCTCCACCATCAGGGGACTATACTAGGCTATAAAAAACTTTCGACGGTCAATATCCACCCGAAGGTAACATACACCACTAAAGACGGGATCAAAATCCTATTAAACACCGCCGATGACTACAGGGCAGCCACAACGGCCTTCGACAACGAAGGTATCCAATTTAACACTTACCTACTCGACGCGGCCAAGCCATTAAAGGTCGTCTTAAAGGGAATGCCGCAGGATTACCACATCTTGCAATACATTGAATATGACCTCAAGAAAATGGGTTTCACTGTCCAGAAAATTCACAGGATGTTTGCAGGAACGACCGAAGAAAAACAAGCATGGCCCTGGTGCACCTGGACAATAACGAGAGCTAAAGAAATATTCAAACTTAGATCAATCGGATATCTGAGGATTCGCGTCGAATCTCCCCACAGAAGGTATGGCTGTGTTACAACTGCCAACGCTATGGCCACACGACCAGTGGATGCCACGCTGCGGCGAGGTGTGTGAAGTGCGCGGGGCCGCATCACACAAAGAGTGCAAGCTAACCAGGGAATCAGGAGAACCTACCAAGTGCTGTAACTGCTCCGGGCCGCACATGGCAAACTACCGAGAATGCCCGGCACACCCATCTACGGCAAAGCAGAAAACAAACGAAACAATAACCAACCCAACACATCAGACCTCCGGCAAGATTCGTCAACCAACAAACCACCTACGTACAAATAGCTTCAAACGCAAAACAAAAAATACGAAAACTGAAGACGAAGACATCGCAAACGTTTTCAGTCATAAATATGTATTGATATTTAATATAATTTTGCTTTATAGTTTCGCTTTAAGCAAGCGTAAGTTTATTTTTACGTTTGAGTGAATATTTTCTATGAACAGATACCAAGGTTTGCTGTCGCCGGTGGCATAATCTATCTTCACATTATTTCACTAACATCTGGCACATTTGAATTAAATTTATAGAAGTAAAATCCAATGAATATTAATTAAAAACTACACGGTAATTTTTTTTCACTAAAAGTAGAAAAATACTCATTTTGTATAAATGGGCATTATTAATGTCTGATACCGATAGCGACATAAAGAAGGTGTTTCCATAAACAGAGTGAACTGCAAATAATTGACTGAATATAAAGATAAAATTGGCTGGAGAAAAATGTTATGTTTTATTCGACAAAATGCATTTTCGGGCTCGGCAGATTGCTGGACTCTGCTTCGCGTCGTAACTTTCTTCCTCGTCCGAAAATTGACATTTGTAGTTCTATTGAAACAAATAACTATTCTGCATAATATACATATACCTAAAACTTAATTTACACAACCTTCAAATGCAGTTTTATTAAATAAAGTCGCTGAATAGTAAATATGCGGACTTACATTATGGTCTTATGTACAAAGCTGTTAACTCCATCTTTTGTGAAATCTTTCGTTACATATCCGTATAGTGTACCGTAGAAGAAATTATTCATATGTAAATCGGCGGCGTTACAAGTAATATACAACGGTACGGCTTCTTAAGCATCCAACTTTGTGGTTAACTGCTTTCTCATGGATTATCTAATACTTTAAGTTACTGAAGAGTTTCGTGCATGATATAAACAGAACCACGACTAATTTTCAAAATGGCTGCGATTTCATCAAGAACAATAAGACAACTTTTTTCACTAACGCTTCAAGAGCCGGAATTGACTCAGCTGTGATAACATTGCTTACTTGTCTAGGCCGGCGAGAATAAGCTACGGAAGTCATACATGTTTTTGCTCTATTCTTGGATTTAATAAGCACGCCTTTTCATATTATAGCCTTATTGTACGATGAATATGAATGGGTTTAATTAACTGTGTCCCGATTTCGTTGTTTTTAAGATACCGGTGTCATGATCAAAGACAGAAGTTTGTAGTTTTTACATTCACGTACTACTTTTTTGACCTAGATTTTATGGCAAAATCGAAACTTTAGTATCTTCTTTTGTTCTCGACTTATAGCCAAACGTTGATACTTGTGCACTTTTTTCAAGGTTTTATACCTCGCTTAATACTATTATACTGATATATTTCCTCATCGGTACTTATATATTGCGAAGTGCCGAATTCAGTGACGTGTTTAGAATTTTTCTAGGGGGTGTGGTTTTTAGTAATAATATAATCTCGCATTTTTTAAATGGAATTCACAGTTGACTGGGCAACTATCATCTGCAGTTCTTTTCAAAAATACAAATATTCCTCAAATTCCTCAAAAACAACTTCCAATTTTTTTTCAATAAGAAGGTGCCCCAGATCATAATGCTTTTTCAGTGAGGAATTACTTGGAAAACCGTTTCCCAAATCGTTGGATTGCAACATTCGGTTCGGTGTTATGGCTGCCTCGATCTTCAGATCTGTCAGTACTGGATTTCTTGTTATGGGGTTTTCTGAAAAACATAATTTATCCAAACTGTCATAATACCGAACCGAATGATACAATCCAACGATGTGGAAAATGGTTTTCTAAGCAATTCCTCATTGCCAAAGCATTATGTGCTGGGGTACCGTCTTGTTGAAAAAAATATCTGGAAGATGTTTTTCAGGAATGTCTATATTTATATTTTTAAAAAGCTAGTAAAGAACTGCAGCTGACAGTTGCTAAGCCAACTATGATTCCCATTTAAAAAAATGCAAGTTTATATTATTACACAAAAACCGCACTTCCTAGAAAAATTCTAAGCACGTCAGTGAATTCGGCATTTCGTAATGTATAAGTACTGTTGAGGAAATATACCAGTATAATAGTATTAAGCGAGGTACAAGACCTTGAAGAAAGTGTAGAAATAACGACGTTTGGCTATAGGTCGAAAACAAAAGAAAATACTACATTTTCGATTTTGCCATGAAATCTAGGTCAACAAAGTAGTACAAGCATGTACAAACTGTAAACTTCTACCTTCGATAATAACAAATATATCTTTAAAAAACAACTAAAACAACGAAATCGGGACGCACGTACAAGAAGAGAAAAAACGCGCGTTTCCATCCCTAGTGCAGTGCTTTAATAGGTACCATTTTAAACTGTCACTGCAATATGAAAAATATCTTCAACACATAAGAATAAAATATGACATAAATAGGTTTTGGCATCTGATAATTAAAAAAAAAGGCAAAATGGTACGTCTTAATTTTAATTTCTGGTATATCGAGAATTATTTGTGCAGTATATTTCCTAAACCTTGTTTGGTTTAATATGTACAGTTAAAATTAGTAAGACATTAAATGTACAGGTTCTGTTTTCACTGTACCATAACAATTGCAGCCTTTATTATAATTTTGCTTGATCTTTAATTAGTATGTCAAGTTTTTCGTTGTGAATGCTTTTACAGTATTTAAATTAAATTAACATACTTATCTTTTGGGTACAAACTCGAGTGTTTTTGACTAATTCATTAACTATCTTAATTACGGGTGATAATAGTGAAAGTTTGCATTTTCATATTTCTATTAAGGTTTTTCACAACTTTTCGCTGACATTACAGCATGATTAAATTTTGTTAAATTTGTATTTTGATTGTAACAATTGTCATTGTTAGCTTTCGTCCGTGTTCTGGTTTGCCATTTCAGTTAACTATTATAGCCGGTTAATTCATTGCATTTGCATATTTTATCAACTTGTTTTGACAATTTAATTACATTTTTAACGTCCTACCTAAAGGGGGATTAATATATAGAGACAGACAGTATCCGTTTTGGGTCCAAAGATTTGGTTTTTGAAAAATGTAAAAATGTGTGTGCGTGTATTCAAATCGCAACTTCAGATGTGATAAAACTTTATTTTAATTCAACCAACGTTTGTACTTAAGAAAATTCGATGGTACCTCCACTACAACTTTTAATATGTTTTAAAATGTTGGTAATAATTCTATGCCTTTTCATCTAACATTTTTGAGTTTCGAAATAATTTTTTTATTAAAAGTGGAAAAAATTTTTAATTTTTTGTCACTAGTTTTGACTTATTAAAATGTATAAACTTCTTATTATTTATTTTATGACACACATTTTAAAGCCCAAAAAAGGCGAGTATTTGTAATGAAATAATTTCATATGTACTGAAGATGGTGGAATGATAATACAACAAAGCAAAGATAACTTTCTCATTTTGCAATATACGAAGCGTTATAAGAGTAGTATATTCGTTATGTTATGGTATAATTTTCATACATAAATGTCACCCAAAACTAGTTTATTATAATAAATTAATATATATGTGCGCGTCCCTATCCATTCAGCAATTTAGAAAGTTTCTCACATATTTAAAATTGTACAGTATTTGAAAATATAAATAAGTTTAATGAAGAATTTACATAATCTGCAAACATCAGCATGATCTCCTAAGCTCGATCTAAAATGAGATGAGAGAAAATTTATAGTCCGGAATTTTTTTTCTTAACGGTGCACTAAACTAAAGATTAATTAAAACGGTTTTGCGGTTACCAAACTAATATTTATTTTCATCTCAAGTGACTACTATAAAATTTCATCATGTGAATGCAGTACGCGTATAATTATGTAGGTTTATAGTATTAAACATTTTACTTTTTCGCACTAATAATAGCTATGAAGTAATTAATTAACCGTTTAAAGTAGGCATGTTCTGCAAAAAGACTTTTACTCATTTGGTTTTAATAAAAAATATTCTTTCACATTCACTTCATGATCTTCAATTACGCTACTTTATTTACATGCACTCACACAAACTACCTACACACATCAAAGACATATGGTTTATGTAGTGTAAAACTTTCTTTTTAATTCTTGCAAGTAAATATACCGAAAAATATGTGTATTCATGGTTTTGATTAAAATGTAAAAAGAGAAAGACCAATTAAATAAAATATGAAATAAATTAATGTATACATTTTATAAATCAGTAATTATAATACTGTTATAATTTTTAATAAATATTAAATTAATATTATGTAAATTAATACGTTCCTATTATCTATATACATATGTTACTACTGTACCCTTTACCACACTGTGTTAATATTAGGTAGATTGATGAATATATTGACTTTGAACTACAAAACATAGTTGTCAAATCACTACAGTACGTAGTATTACAATAAATACAGTATTCACAGTAAGTTTAGTTCTCAGCTTAACCAATTTTAACAGGCCGTTCTTATATAATGCGAAATCTTATATAAAATGCATTAAAGCGTTGATGCAATTCACAAACAACATTTGAAACGCAGGAACTGGAAAAATGGCATAGGTAATATATAAATAAGATTTGAAGGCGAGTAAATAATATTAATTAAATTTCATTGAATAAATTTTATTCGATGGTTTAACTTGAAAAACTCATGTAGACTGTAAAACACTTGACTTTTCAAAAATGTTTTTAATGTACCTTTAAATTTACTTATTGACACAAGGGTTTCATATCTGACGTTAGATGATTATAAATTTTAATTGATGTCGTTATATATGATTTTCTAATTATTGTGTTATTACGGTCAATATCTGCAATTATATAAATTGTGGACTATATGAATCCCTAATGCGAAGACCACTTATTGCCCTGATTGCCTTGTTTTGCAACAACAATACACGTTTTAAATAAACCGAATTACGCCAAAATCGTAGGCAATATCTTAGATGAGATACAAATAGAGAAAAATAAATTGTAGGTACGCATCGTCGATAAGTTACAAAATGGTTTCATTTTCCTTAATTGCATATAAAGCGCGATTAATTTCATTCTTAAAAATTCGTAATGAAATGGACAGTCAATTTTACTATCTGAATGTACGCCTAGTAAAAGTGAGTTACTTATATAATTAACCTTTTTGCACCGTTAACATTGAATGTGTTTTAATTATAATTAAAGTTAAAATTTTGTTTAGCATTAAAAATAATTATGTCACACTTTTTGGTATTATGCGGAAGGTCATTAATAAAAATAAGAAAATAAATAACAAAGGTCCAAGTATGGACCCTTGCGGAATACCGCTGGTAATCTTGACTTTTCTAGAGACGTATGAACTTATAACGCCGTTTTTAGAATGTGAAATTTCAACTACTGAAAATCTGTTCGCTAGACAAGATTTAATTCGATCTAGTGCAGTACCTCGAATAGCATAGTGTTCTAATTTATTTATCAAAAGATTACCATTTACAACATCAAAAGCCTTTGATAAGTCACATATGATACACGCCACTACCTCATCATCTTTTACACCACTTAAAATTTTCGATATAACACTTTGAATAGCTGTTTGTGTAGGTTTATTTGGTACAAAGCCATGCTGTTCCAAGCAAAAGTATTTGTTTTGGTTAAAGAAACTTAATATTCTAGTTTTTATCGCAGTCTCAAAAATTTTAGATAATGCAGGTAATATTGAAATTGATCTATAGTTTCTTGCTTATCTTTACCTTTATTATGAATAGATTCCTCATCAGATGAAGAACCTGAAAATGGGTTGTATTCAGAACCACTATCTTGAAATGGCGCTTCATCAGACTCGTATTACTTAGTTCATGGTCGAGCAAAGTTGTGTATATGCTTTCTGCACACACGAGATTCAAGTGCAAAGTGATAAACGTTGACCCTAGGTCAATTGAGGATAGTAAACAGGAAGTGATTACAAACTTTATTTATATTTACATTTAAATATTTTGTTTTCGTTTTGTTTTAATTTAATATCACATAAATTGCTACAAATACATAACTACAGGGTGCGGCAAAATGGCCAATAACACGCAGTACGTGCAAGCTAATCCATTAGAAGAAGAAGGGCACTCGAGTCAAAGCAAACCTAAAGAATATTGGCTGAGCAACAATAGATACAGTCCCCTTAATGATCAAGAGAAAATGGATACAAACACACGCAATGAAGAGGAAAAGAAAGAACCGAAACCACCACCTATTTTTATCGCTGGTGTACAAACCATTAAACCATTAATCGAATTATTAAACAAGGTAGCAGTAGGAAAGTATCAAAGCAGAGCACTCAGTAACGAGCAAGTGAAAATAGAGCCAAAAGACGGTGCAACTTATACCAAAATTGTAAAAATGTAAAATGACAAAAAAACCGAATACCATACTTATAAACCCAAAAATGATAAAAGTTTCAGAGTTGTTCTAAAAAATGTACATTACTCCACTGATGTTAATGAAATAAAGGAGAGTATACAAGCATTGGGACACGAAGTAACAAACAACCACGCAGCAATGTACGTCTGCCTATGTTTTTCGTAGACCTAAAGCAGAAAGACAATAACAAAGAAATATGTAAAGTAAAACTATTAATAAACGCATGTGTGGTATTTTAAGCACCATATGCAAAGAGAACCATACCGCAGTGCATGCGCAGCCAGCAATATGGCCATACAAAAAATTTCTGTAGAAAAACTCGCTGCGTCAAGTACATAGGTAGTCATCTAACATCAGAATGCCCTAGAAAAACAAGAAATGAAGCAGTTCAATGTATTAATTGCAGTGAAAACCACCCATCCAATTACAGGAGATGCATTGTTCACAAACAGCTTCAACAAAAATTACATCCACAGTTAAGGAACAAAGCAGAACAACGTAAAACCTTCACAACTCAATATGTTCAGCCCAATGTAACCTATGCACAAAGTGCACAACGAAACTCACAACAAACAAACCACCTTCACACAATGAATACAGCGATAGCCACACAACAAAATAGCGATATGACAGAACTTAAACACATGATGAAGGAACTTATCAGTCAAATGGGTACCATGATGAATCTCATCTCCACGTTAGTAAACAAAATATGGAATGCCAACGGCTTGCGCCAACATGCACAAGAAGTGAAACTGTTTTTACAAAATAATAATATAGACATAATATTAGTATCAGAAACACGCTTTACTATACAAAGCTATATCCGTATCCCCAGATATCAAATATACAACACTATACAACCTGATGGTGGCGGTCATGCAGGGTCAGCAATCATTATAAGAGAAGGCATCAAACATCACGAGCTAGAAAGCTATAACACGGAACATCTACAAGCAACAACGGTGGCGATAGAAGATCATACGGGAACCTAAATATATCAGCAATATACTGCCCACCAAAATACAATAACAAAAAACAGGATTACGAAGATTATTTTAGTACCCTAGGAAATAAATTCCTCGCTGGAAGGGATTGGAATGCAAAACATCAGTATTGGGGTTCCAGGATAACAATAACAAAAGGCAGAGAACTTTATGCTGCTCTAAAGGCAAGTAACTTAACTGCGATATCAACAGGAGAACCCACCTACTGGTCTACGGATAAGAAAAAGATCCCAGATTTATTAGATTTTGGAATTATAAAAGGATTAAATGCAAGGCAACTGAAGACAGAGTCCTGCTGGGACCTTTCATCTGACCATACGCCAGTTTTAATCACATTACATTCCTATGTACTTGAAAAACAAAAAAAGCCCACACTGTACAGCAAAAACACGAATTGGGAAGTATACAGAACAATTTTAGACCATGAAATAAATTTAAATACATCATTAAAAACACCAGAAGAACTCGACCTAGCACTAACCGACTTTACAAAAGTAATACAGAATGCAGCATGGTCAGCAACACCAAACTATAATCATACTACCATTGTAGAAAAGTGCCCTATTATGGTTAAGCAAAAAATTCACGAAAAAAGGAAACTTCGAAAAAAGTGGCAAATCACAAGAAATGAAGACGACAAAAGACATTTTAATAAGGCTGCAAAGGAATTAAAACAAATGTTATCGCAAATAAAAAATCAAGCTATCCAGGAGTACCTAAGCAACTTGTCAGCGTCAGAAGCGACGGACTATTCACTGTGGAAAGCGACAAGAAAACTGAAAAGAGCCAAGGAATCCTTCCCACCGATAAGAGACCACAATGGTGAATGGGCCAGAAGCAACAAAGAAAAAGCCACAGTATTTGCAAATCACCTAGCTCAAGTATTTGAACCTCATAACATAGATGCCGCAGAAAATGAACAAGAAATACTAGAGTTTCTTGACGCACCATACCAATTGGACCTTCCATTACAAAACATTAGTCTTAATGAAGTTACAAAAACAATTCTACAGCACACAAATCCTAAGAAAGCACCAGGGTTTGACCGTATAACTGGAAAACTGCTACAGGAACTACCAAATAAAGGATTTAAAGCTGTACAGCAAATCTTTAACGCAGCAATTAGACTTGGGTGCTTCCGCAGACAGTGGAAAGTATCACAAATTATCATGCTGTTAAAACATGGAAAAAACCCAAATGAAACAGCCTCCTATCGCCCGATAAGTTTACTGCCAACTCTATCAAAGGTGTTTGAAAAATATTTCTGGAACGGCTTAAACCCTTTTTGGAGACCAATGAACTTATTCCTGGTCACCGATTTGGCTTCAGGAGCCAACATGGTACCGTAGAACAAGTACACCGGATAGTTAACATAATCAACAAAGCATTTGAGGAAAAAATGTACTGTGCAACAGCATTTTTGGATATAAGTCAGGCCATTGATAAGGTCTGGCACGAAGGCCTACAGTACAAGCTCAAACAAAAGTTGCCACACAACTTCTTCATTATCTTTAAGTCCTATTTACTGGAAAGACACTTCCTTGTAAAGTACCAGGACGAATATACAGACTTATTGCCAATTAAATCAGGAGTGCCGCAAGGTAGTGTATTAGGACCTACCTTATACCTTTTATACACAGCGGA
Organism: Vesta saturnalis; assembly: GCA_036346205.1. Lineage (NCBI taxonomy): Eukaryota > Metazoa > Arthropoda > Insecta > Coleoptera > Lampyridae > Vesta > Vesta saturnalis. The sequence goes on from JARFJB010001883.1 coordinate 2,684,562, forward strand.
TCCACCAACAACCGATAGAACCGTAGTGGCCACATATGCAGATGACACTGCAATAGTAGCAGTACATTCTAACCCAACAGTTGCATCAGAACACCTTCAGGGGAATTTAAATTTGCTACAAAATTGGCTAACCTCATGGAAGATCAAAGCAAATGAAACAAAATCAGTGAATATTACATTCACACTAAACAGACAGACAGAGACAACCCAAACAAACAGATGACATAAGTATTTAGGAATACATATGCACCGAAGATTAACAAGGAAAAACATATATTTACGAAGAGGAAGCAACTTGGACTAAAACTGAAACAAATGTACTGGTTAATCGGTAGGCAATCTGAATTAACGTTGGAAAATAAATTACTTCTGTACAAGTCAATTCTTAAGCCTGTATGGACATACGGCATACAACTATGGGGTACAGCAAGCAACTTCAACCTGGAAATATTGCAACGTTTTCAAAACAAAGTTCTTAGAATAATAGTTGATACCCCTTGGCATGTTCCCAACACCACAATTACAAAAGACTTACAAATACCTTCAGTCAAGGAAGTGATCAAACAGTTCAGTGAGAAATATAGTGCCAGAACTCAAATACATCCAAATGTGCTCGCAAGAAATTTGTTTGAAGACATCTAGATTAAGATAATATCACGCTGTCATATCACATCCAGTTTGATATATATATATATATATATATATATATATATATATATATATATATATATATATATATATATATAAGGAGGGTTTCACTGAAAGCATCTCCTGCAAACCATTGTTGTACATATTAGATACTAGATATAACAATTACTTATTGTCCAACATGGACAGAGTGTAACAAGCTGGAGTAAAAAAGAAAAATCTTTACCTTTATGTAACGGTTTAATTTTAGTTACCTTCAGAACGTTTGAAAATATTCCAGTTTGAAAACAATTATTTATCAGGTACGATATGATTTCAGATAATATATCAGAAGCAGCTTTAAGGACCTTTATAGGGATGTTACCTATTCCTACAGAAGCTGTGTGTTTTAATTTTGCAGTAATTGCCTTAATTTTAACAGCTGTAGTGGGATAGAAGAATAATGAAGTTGATACTGCGTTATGTAGTTTTAAAAAAAATGTTTGGTACATGGAATATTACGTTGTATGGTTTTAGGAAACATACAAAAGTAGTTGTTAAAAATATTACTTATTTTTACCGGATCATGTATTTTGAGTCCATTATCCACATGACTACTATCCTTCCTTGTTGGAGACTTGATAAGAATCCAAGTAAATTTAGAACGATTATTTGAATTAGCTAACGTTCATTTACGAATGATTTTTTTGCTGATAGAATTACTTTCTTAAAAATTACGCAGTATTGTTTGTAATAGGATTTTAAAACTGGATGAGTAAATGATTTACACAACATGGCTAATTGGCGTTTAGTGTTACTAGACGCTATTTTGTGATCCAAGTTTTTTTTTATTGTTTGGTATTAACTCTTTTAATGGGAAGATCTTATTATGAGCTTCATTTATCATACCGCAAAATTTTTGGTTTTATTTGTCGACTTCAACACATCCGTCCATTTAAGAGATTTCAAATATTTAAAAAATTCTTGGTTATGATTATTATTATAAAAACCGCTGCTAAATTATCTGCCATGATGCTTAGCATTCGGGAGGTAATGGGTTCGATTCCTGTTACCGTCTACCTTGGATGAGGTTTTTTCAGGGGGTTTTTCTCATACACAGCGAATGCTGGGGTAGTATTTTCCCCCTCAGAACCCCAACTCCGTTCCTTCCGATCCTATCCTGACCATACCCATCGTTAATCCAACCACACATATCGTTAATCCAACCACACATATATACGTAATGTATGTATGATGGGAATCCATGATTGTGGCTGAAGGAGCTCGGAAAGCTCGAGCAGTCCGTCCACCCTCTTGGGGAGGGAATGAAATACGTGGCCTTTTCTTTTTTTTTCTCATAGTGATGGACTCGAGTCAGGGCTTTGAGACAAGCCCAGCCCGACCCGAACTTAAAAATTTGGGAATCGGCCCGAAGCCCAGCGCTCAAAAAAAATAGCACAACCAAATTGGAAATTTTTTGAACCGTAATAGGTAGCGGGTTGAAATTTGTCGAGCTATTTAGGTGTTTAACAAGAACAGCGATTGAAAAAGATCATATATTATTAATTACATCTTTTTATTTATCGAATAAAGCCACTATTACGCTGTAATACGTGATTTGCGTTTCTGTTCCAAACCTTCAACCGGTTTCAAAGTATTCATAAAAAATTAATCTCTCTCTGTCTGTTGGAGTTGGAATATGAAAATTATTATTGAGTTTTTGATGTTTGCAAATACCAATGGTGAAGTGATTAAAATGTAACCACAACAAAAACAAACATCAGGGGGTATACATAACTTATTAGTTGAGTTAATAGAAAATGAGTAAGTATAGTACTATCAATTCCTTTTGGGATGCATGCTTCCCTCTTTTCTAAATCAATGTTGAAATTTTGTAAAACACGTATTTATTAATACAATTAATTTGAAATGTTACATTAAAAAACCTTTAATCAACAATTTGTGATATGTCCTGCTCCAACGTTAGAAACGTTCATCCTTAAGAGTTGAAGCGCATCAACATCATTGTAATGCCTCACACCTTTTAAACGTTTTTCCTTTCTGGCGTACATAATATTATTCATACACCCATGAAATAGTGACGCTGCTTCCCCTCTGGTACGCCTATGAAACGTTCTACCTTAATTAAACTGATTTTAAAATAATATACCTGGGGTAATTTAAGAGTTAATCCCTTTGTGATAAAGGTGTACTTTCATTTTCCTCGGTCACGTAGTTACTGTTACCGCAACATTTCGTATTCACTATTACTCTAAAATCAAAACTAAAGGAATTATGAGACTTACTAAAAAAGGGTTATGTATCAATCAATTTATTAAACAAACGATGACAAAACAATTTTAATTTCAAAATCTTATGATACCCAATAGAAAAACCATTATAGTAACTGTTCAAAAACGTCTCCTCATTGATCAATACATGTTCAAACTCTGCAGAGGATACTGTTGGTAGCTTTTAGAATTGTTCTACCTTTTGCCGTCAAGCTGATTTATCCAGTATCCTATTTTGTATTGTAATTGGTCAACAGTCTCGTGCATATCCTTATAAATTTCATCCTTTAAGTAACCCCAGAGAAAAAATCTAGAGGCGTTAAGGTCGGCGACCTTGGAGGTCATTTAACAGGTGAACAGGACCATTTGATGAAATTTAGAAGGATACAGGATACGTACGAGACTGTTGAGTAGTTCAAAAATGTATTGAATCTACTATAATGGTTTTTGTTATTAGCTATCATAAACAAGGGTGTCCCGTTAAAAGAGTTACTTTAGCTAATAATTCGAAAATCCGATTAACAATTATTTTTATTTATTTGTTTTTCTGACTTCACGTAAACAATATTACTAATTTGGTCATTTAACGGAAATCGTAGCTACAACGATAACAAAGTTAGCAATGGTGCGTACTAACCTTTGAACACACAATCCTTCCCGTTATCGTAGGGGTATTGGTTTCAGGCCGGCCCGAATAGCCCGAATGACTCGAAAAGTCCGAGTTCTTTCTCGGCCCGAAAAAACTTAGGCCCGCCCCGAAGCCCGATCCGGATAAAGTTATGCTGGCCCGGGCCGAATTCGATCCCGAAATCGTGTCCGGGTTCGGTGCCGGCACGAAAGCCCGGGCCCGTGTCCATCCCTACTTTCTCATATACGTAACTAAATAACATCAAAGCCCACAATACCTGATTTTGAGTCTTATCGGTTTTTAAACGAGATAATTCCCCATTTTTGATCCGCCGTTTTGAATTTTTTAATTTTAACAAGTGATTTAATCTTAGCGATCTTAAAAACCACCCACGTCCGACTTTCAACAAATTTTCGATCCTCGCAGTTTTTAAATTTTTTATTTAGATAATGTTTTAGAAATTAACAATGTTGCAAAATTGATCATTAGCCCACAATACCTGAATTTTAGTCATATTGGATTTGAACCATGATTTTTGGTCCGCCATTATGACTTTTTAATTTTGACAAATGATTTATACTTAGCGATCTTAAAAACCCCGAATATTCGACTTTCAAAAAAGTCGGTTGATAAATTAAATAAACACGATAATTCCGCATTTTGCATTTTTTAATTTTGGCAAATGATTTATTGTTAGCGATCTTAAAAACCTCTAATACCCGACTTTCAAAAAAATGTTGTACCCAAAAAAAGGCTGGTTATTATATATTTTTTTATTTTGAAATTATATAGAAAAGGTATTAGTTTGTTTTTTTAATTGTGTAACTTTATAAAAATTTGAAGCAATGCATTTTTTTAAATTTTCTAGTCCCCTAAAAATGCCCCGCACACACACGCACGCACGCACGCACGCACGCACGCACACACACACATACACACTCACACACATACACACTAACACACACAGACGAAATTGTTTTCTTCTAAAAACTTGTTTTTTATCGATAGCTTTAATGTTTCAATAGATATCGCGCACACTGGCACGCAGAACCAAAAATGTGTTTTTCGTATAGTTTAGGCGACAAAACGTTGAGAAAAGTAAAAAAAATGTTTAAACCGATTACATAGCTTTCTCTTTATACATACATATATGACAAAGCAATACGTTTATAATATTTTGTTGACGAGTAAGTTTTACTAATGACGTTTTTATTAACAGAGATTATTTGGGCATGATGATCTGAGAAGTCAATTTCATAATTTAGCCGTATTCACCGTTTTTAAGTTAACAGTGTTATAAGTAACAAACTGTCAATACTTGACAATCTGTTAAAATAAGTTCGGGTTGACCAACACATTTCAAAGTTAAAAAAATAAACTAGCGGTTATTCAAAAATTACTAGAATTATGTTGGTAAAACTCGCTCCAATAATGTAATTCACCGGTAAAAATTCGTATAAACTGTAGTATGACATTTCGTGCTGTTAATAAGTTTTAATCGGAATTGTTATTAATAAGTTCTACAGGGATTATCATCATCCCCTAGAAGGTATAATAATTTAAAAATTCCCCATTCTCAAACCGTGCTCTTATATGAGAATCATTAAATATAGTAGTATTGTGAACTGATCCAGGCCAGCGACCAACAACACCAATAATTTTTAATTTGGAGTCACAAACAGCTTGAACATTTATACTAAAATATCCTTTTCTATTACGGTATACTTCTTGAGTGCCTCCGAGGGACAGAATATTTATGTGCGTGCAATCTACTGCACCAATCACCCCTGGAAAATTCGCAATGTTGTAGAATCCCAATATTGTTCTTCGTTTCTATTCATTGCTTCTGGTGATCTTATAAATTCAGAACGTAGGGTAGCAAATTGTGTAGTGATACTTCCAACAATGCGGGATACAGTTGATTGGACATATTGAAGTGGTTACTGACCTTAATTTGAAACGGTCCTGTAGCATAAAATGGAGCAGTACATATTGTGCAGCAGATCCTGGAAAAAGTGAGAGAACATAGGATAAGCCTGCACCTGCTATCTATAGATTTTGAGTGCGCCTTTGACTCAGTAAACAGAGGGAAAATGATAGACGGACTAATGAAGTTCGAGATACCAAAAAAGCTTATAAGGCTAATCAAAATGACACTAGAAAATAGAGAAGTGGGGATAGAAATAAAAGGAATACGAACAAAAGAATTTAAAATCAACAAACGGGAGCAGAGAGACGCTCTATCAGCCACATTATTCAACCTAGTAATGTAAGCGATTATAAGAGAAGCAAATCCAAAAGACACAATAATCAGACAAGAATTCCAAATATTAGCATATGCAGACGAACTGGCAATCATATTAAAATCAGAAGGACTAAGAAGGAAAGTAACCAAGATTGAAATTGACTCAAAAAAATACGGTTTTCCAATAAATCAAAAGAAAACAAAATACATGAGATACAGCAGAAACAGGAAAACAATGAGGGATACTTGCAGGTGAGGAATTATGAATTTGAAAATGTAAATAGAATGGACTATATTGGAACAATATAGAAACAGAATGGAGGAGTAAAGGAATGGATACATAAAGGAAATAGGATGTTTTTTGCAAACAAGGCAATATTAAAAAATAAAAGAATAACAAGAAAAAACGAAAATCAAAATACTCAAGACACTAATAAGGGCGGTTGTGACATATGCAGCAAAAGCAGTAACCTTCACGAAGAGAGAAGAAGAACAACGGAAATATGAAAGGAAAATACCAAGACTAATATTAGGGTCAGTCAAAGAAGAAGATGGTGTAGGACCATGCTGAACCACGAAGTAAACGAAGAAATTCAAAGAGGAGACATAGTACGCTTCATAAAATCCCAAAGAATGAATTGGTTTGGACATATGAGAAGTGAAAATGAAAATATGTTGAAGGCGATTACGAAATGGAAACCGCACAGAACAAGAGAACGAGGCAGACCCAGGATAAGACGGGACAAGACCATTTCGAGACAGGAAGAAGTGGCAGAAAGTAGTAAACGAAGCTAACGTTAATCACAAATTGTAAATACAATTCAAGAATAGAGGAATGATCCACCTCAATGAATAGACTAAAACCTTCTCAGCAGAAGTGGCCATAATTCTCAAGATTGGAATGGCCAAAAGAAGAAGCATGCAGTCGTAGGCAAATTAATATTTGATTTAAGGTAGATATTGGGTTATTTAATCTATCGACTGGTTCTAACACCCTCTGCAGCATATTAGACAATCTTGTAATTGTACTATATTGCTTATGAAATCGTTTTTTAAAATCTAGATCATCAAATTCTTCCAATAAATTATTTCGTTCTTTAAAAATTTTTGAACGTCTGATTGGATCGTCACTATCGTCGGAAGATGCGTTTAATAAATAGTGAAAGTTCATTCTGCCCATTTCGCACTTCACTACTTACAATGTTTAATATTATAATATATGTTTTAAGTGCTAATAATAATTTATTATCACCAACAATGTTGACACATAAATAATACCTACGTATTTATCAGTCTGTTACCAAGGTTAACAGATCAATATTGCTCTGTTAACTTATTAGACGACTTCACAGACTGTTAACTGCTAACGGTCATTGGTGAATACAATAGTGCCACATTAACAAACTTTTAGCCACTTAACAGAGATTGGCGCATACGGCTGTAAGAGAGTCCGTATTTTGCAAGTTTGTGTTGATGTTATCTATGCATGTCTCGCTATGTGATGTTACTCTTGTTGGTTCGTTAAATACTAATCTCATATTATAAGAGATTAACATTGACGAAAATTTCTTTTTTACATTTGAATCTATTAAAATATTAATATTATAATCACCCGAGATAAAAATGTGCGAAAATTTTAATGTTAAATAGTCTAAGAGGATTTCTAATTTAAAAAAAAATGGCCACGTCACCTGAAGGTGGGCGATAAATAGATATCACACAAATATTTGACAATTCTTTAACGGCACAACAGTCGAAATGCATTTCTGCACTTAACTTACCAATTTCATCTAAATTCATAAATTGAGTTGTATTTTTCACTGGAATGGCAGATCTGCCAAGCCTGCGTTTTTGTCGAGCAAAAAAAGAAGTGAGTGTGAACCCACTTACCATTAACAAGTCTATTTAATATATATTCAACCAATGTTCCTGAAAACATAATACAGAAAAATTGTTATTAAATTTGTTTAACTCGTAATCCGGTGAAAACGTTTAGTAAGCTCTTTCTCTATCAATGTTATTACAATTTTCAGCAACGCCAGGAATGATTGTGATTAAATTTTTATAATTAATTGGTACTTCGGGAACATGGTGGATAAACCTTGAATTAAAAAAAATGTTACAAATATATTGTACATTTTGTAATTCTATGTTTTGATTTTTTGTAAATACTGTATGATTAAAAATCAACGGTTTTACAGCTTTGTTTATTTATAGGTTTCCTTACTCTATCCTATTTTAAATAATTATGAACAGATGATAATGACATAACCCTAATTTTTTAATATGCAACATACCTAAAGCACTAAATAAATATTGTGATATGGATATGAGATTCTCCGTTGTATTATTTTGCAATAACTTGAAAATGGTGTAGTTCTTTCGATCACTTGATATTTAGAAGCTTAAATACAACACGGTTTGTAGTGCGTATTGCGAGATTTAGCACGTAGAATAGTCAAATAGAAGAGAATGGGTACATTCTAATAATGTTTAAATAATGTTTATGATTTTTATGCCAAGTTGTATTATTTTCAAAAACACGCCCAATAAGCTATAAATTACTTCTAACATGAAAGTTACATGTTCCTGATTTACAGCAGTTACACAAAGCGCCGGATATCCTAAATTCCAAAGTATACTTTTTTTTTGTTGTACTTTATTAACTTTCACTATCAACTGAATACTAATCTAGTACAGATATCAATTCTAAAGTAATAAACTCTGTAAAGACGAAAGTGTTTGTGTGAAAGTAAATAGTGATTGCAAGCAGTTGGGTTTACTTATTTAATTATTAATAATTAATTTTGATGCAGTTAAAAATAAAATTAAACTTTTCAATTTGCACAAAGCAAAGAAATTGAAATAACTTCATTAATGCTAATTAAAATTTGTTTCAGGTTCGTCGCTTTATCTAACGTACAAATCACATTTAATTGTTAGTTATAGAACATTAAACTTTTTAATGTCGTACACTGAAATTTACAAAAATTTATACCTAATACTATTGTTGCACTAGTACATGGTACATTTATTTTAATTAATTGTCATAAATGAGCCGAATATATTCAAAAATGTTTAAAAAGGGAAAATAGTTCATTTGGCACGGTTTATAATTTTTATATGCGTTAGGAAAGTATAATTAATATAGGGGTACACGACACGTTAATTGTTCATAATAGAAATATTCAAGTTTAGTGTTTTAAGGTCTATCACACCAATAAATTAAAATGTTGATACTTCTATTCTTAGATTAATAATTGCAGGTAACTTTATTAATTTTAATTATATTTTGAACATAAATTATTTTCTAGATAAAATGGACATGTGATACGCGTGTGATGCTAGAAATGTGTATATTTCTGGAATGTTGTACAATTCTGTTAATCAATGAAAGTGTAAGACTTGATTGTAAATTTAAAAGAAGTAAAAATCGCTATTTTGAGATAAATTATGCAATTTTTTAAGGTTTCTAGAAAACTCGGCGATCTAAATTTTTTTGTGATCAATATCTGCTAAGAAAGTATGTTATATGTATGCTAATGATAGAATGCATTTTATGGAAAGTAATCATGTATTTAGTAGACAAGGTGTGGTAAGAATGAACTCAGAAAGTAGATGAAACAAGTTAAATTGGTCGTGCATAAAAACAAGTACAAATAAATGCTCTTTATGCGAGCGAGAATCTTTTAAAGAAATCTAGAAGGAAGTAAAATTTTTACAATTTTACAGACTAACAATACCATATTAAAAATTATTGTTAAAAAGTAATTTCCCTTAATGTTGAAGCACTTAGATTGTCAAGTAAACAACAAAGTTAACATGTCTAAAGTAATTCTACCAGAAAACAGAATTAGAAATTTCGTGTCATTATTGTACAAACTTGCAGTATGAAATGATTAACAAAGTGACATTTTGTAACACTTGACGAAATTAATGCACCAATTCTTGCGTTGGGATAAATTTCGTTACTTTTACTTTAAGTTTAATCATCCTTTTTAGCTGGCCGAAGCGCTAATTAAAACATTAAGAACATAGAGTGACTTATTGAACAATCAATAATGTTGTTACAATACTTCCGCATGTTTTGATTCTTAAAAAATTCCTTGCCAACTTCAAGTAAACGTTGCATCTTTGTAAAATACTCACTGAATTTACCAAAGAAAGAACACATTATTTACATTGTAGTCAGGAGCAGCTTACAAACTACGGGTGTTCAAATGCAAATATTTTTTATTGAGAATTCAGAAACAATGTAATAGTAAAACCTCCAAAAATTTAATAGGAATTATAAAGCGTAATAACTAAATCTGTTTTCTATTAATGAATATATAAGATATAGTAAAAAATGTGGTAATTTTATTGCAGTAATAAATTGTAGCTGCATTATTTTGATAAATTTAGAGTTACTATTTAATTTACGTATAATTAGTCAATCTTTTACAAAACTTGTCATATATGCATATTTTTTACATTTTAGCATATTATTTTGCATATGCGTTAAATAAATTATGTTTGATTAATTAAACTACTAAATCTTGGAGGCTGCATCTCAGCGAGATCGTTCATTAGAAATTTACGGGGTTGTGGCCAAAATAACAACTTGAAAATTTAGAATCAGCTATAATTGATTACGTTCTTTTCAACTAAAATATTTTCTAGCACTTCCGCCATCTAATTTAATATTTTCAATGGAATACACTATATATTTTTGCATTTTTGGATGGGAACCATAATTTCGAATATTTTTAATTGAAACTATACCGTGTCCATCTTTTACGGGTTTTGTGATCAAAATTATTTTCTGAAATCAGCTGGTTGACATTTACAAAATGGACTGTAACTCCTATGTGGATTGAGATAAAAAGTTAAAATCTAATTAAGTTTGTAGTTTAAAGATGCCTTTATCGTATGCATTTTTTAAAATAAAACTCTGTCTGAGAATAATGCCTAATATAAGTATAAGTATACTTTTCAGTCTCGAAATCGTTAGTTTGTGGTCAAAATCCTACGACACGTCGATTTTTTGTTTTGATTCCAGACTTTATGCTGTGTCACACATGTAGATGTCACTGCGCACTTTCCGGATATGACGTCAAAGTTCATATTTTAAATGGCAACCCTGTAGGTTCTTCGCGGAAATCGATGCAAAGGCAAAAAAGTTAGGAGCGAATCAAACAAGATGGAAACCTGTATGTGGCGCCCTCTATCAGTAATAAAAGAACTAAGGTCACATTTGAATTCTGCGTGATAAAAAGCCCCTGTATAAAAAATTCCGTCCGCTTATTACATCATTGTAAAAAGATATTAAAAAAAAAAAAAAAAAATAATTAAACTTCAACACCTTATATCTTTTAAACGAAGGCGTTGCGGACCTAAGTTCATAGAAACTTTTTTTCTTATTTTAGTATCCTCTATCGCGTGGCACTATACATGGCACTTTTTTCTATGTCACCCTGTATAGCACCGGGTGGCCCACCACATTCGCCTCGGTTTTTCTACGAGAAATGAAAAGGGTTGGGAAATAATTTTTAGCGCAGTTATATGTGAGTTCTTGAGGAGCGTATTCCAAAATTATTTTTGAATATACAGGGTGGCACAAAAAGTACATATCAAAGTTATATTTTTTCTTGTAGAACACCCAATAATTTCTTATATTTTTAGATACTATAGACCAAATAAAGGTAAGTTTCTGTTACACTTCCTATACCTAAAACTGATCGTTTCTGCGAAATTTTGAGGAATATAAAATAATATACACCGAGCTGCTCAAAATTAAATCTACTGGTTAGCTAAAGGTTAAGGTATACTACCATATAAAAGTTTTATTTCAAAATTATACAGAGTGGTGAAAAAGTTGCTCCAAAGTTTAGGCACACATTTTATAGAATAACTTCTTAAAGTTAAATGGAACACCCCGCATTTAGTGGCTTATTTCGACGCAGGATTCCCTTTAAAACTGTATTAGGTTCCCTATGCCTATCTCTTATGCTTTTACGCAAACGGCGTTTTTATATTTTACTTTTTATCTGCTATACCTATCCTACTATTTTTTAATAATAGTAGGCTTTGGCCAAGATGGCTTTAATTACTTTCGAAAAAATGATTTGACAGTGACGCTACTTGTTAGTCAAACCATTATCGTTGTTTAAAGTAGTTCAAAATTGTTATTCCAGATTGTTACATTTCATTAGTTAAAATGAGAACTTACCTCCAGGAAGAACGAATTGATATGATCTTGGTAATCGGCCAGTGTGAAGAAAACTGTTTATTAGCGTCAAGACTATATGCCCAAAGGTATCCTAACAGGCATCATCCTAATAAGCGTTCATTGGAAAAGTTGTTGCAGCTTTTCCGAAGATCAGGCAGTGTGTCTTATACTAAGCCCGAACAACAAAAATCGGTTACCGGAAATAAGGAAAATGAATATTTAGTGATGGAATCTATGGTAGAAGACCCTCAAACAAGTCACCGAAAAATACATGAAGCAACTGGAATAAGCAGGCAGAGCATTCAAAGAATAATTAAAAACACAAATTTTACCCGTATCACATACAACTACATCAACTACTTTATGAAGAAGATTATGATCGACGACTGAATTTTTGTTTATGGGTTCTAGAAAAGTTTGGTGATGATGAAAATTTTTGAATACGTGCGCTTTTCCCTGTATATTCAAGAATAATTTTGAATATGCTCCTCATGCTTCTCGTAGAAAAACAGATGCGAATGTGGTGGGCCACCTGCATATATATATATATATATATATATATATATATATATATATATATATATATATATATATATATAAGTTCTAAAATATATATTGATTACTCAGTGGCTCAGCGGTAAAAGTGTCAGACTTACAAGTGGAAGGTACCAAGTTCGAATCTGAGAGTAGTCAAGTGCTTGGGAAAAAATCATAGTGAATCAATTCGACTCAGGTGCGAAATCAGTCCTCCTCAGGATTATGCCTGATGTAAATATGCTGATCAACTCAACTGACTATTGTTTTTGTTTTTACAATGTTGCCTGTTTTCGTTATGAACGTATAAAAAAGAGGTTGTATAGTTATAATTATAATTAAAATTATTTCATCTTTTAATTTTTTTAAGTTAGCATCTGGATAACCATTAACCTCTGTCAGACAAAGATTGTTGTTTTTGTTTTTACAATGTTGCCTATTTTTGTAATTAACTTATTATAAAAGAGCTTGCATTATTATCCTAAAAAAGTTATTAAAATTATTTGATTTCCTTTAATTTCCATTTTGTAGGTTGGCAGGCTGAGTGTTGTTCCGCACCAGATATTTACCTTATCTAATTAGGTATCTTACCGCCTTATGAATGTTTCAAATTACAACTAAATGCCGATTTTGTTTAAGTCATAATAAAAGAAATAGTGGAATTTGCGTTTTTTGGTTTATGATGCTGAGCATAGGGAGGTTATTTTGGTTTTACTTCTTAGTGGTAACAATTGATGGTTATGTTAGTTACTATTTTCCTTTTTGGGTAGGTTTGGAGTGAGAATCTTGATTAAATGATATTAAATTTAGCGTTTACACGTATTGCTTTCTTCAGTTACTGTCCAGAGATATTCTTCAACGTTACCTTTGCTAGAAAAGCGTGTAATGTTACTAAATCTTACTAGGACGGATTATATTCTACCTTGTCACTTTTGTTCTCTTTTCAGCTTTAACTTCGTCACAGTTTGACAGTATGGACCCATGCCATCTCTACGTGACTGAGCTACTGGAGTCTCCCTTGTTTATTTATCCGTGCTCCTTGTTTGCCACCTGATATGCTAAATTGTGGCACCGTGTAGAGATTTGCACATACAAATTTTGAAATCGACTCCGCCCATTAATCCAAACTCGCTAGAACCCCATTTATTGTGCAAGAAATAGATCACGATTAAAATCAATAATATACTAATAATAAACTATTTCATGTGTAGGCAAGGAGCAGTAAAATGCAAAAGGTAATCCGCTTATGTGTATCTTCAACCCTACATAAAATTCACTCACGAATCAATATGAACTTATTTATGAAAATGTAAATTTTCACCATTATTATACAAAATCAAAATACTCAACTTTTGTTTTAACATCTCATTTTACAGATATTACCGTTTGTTGACGACGATAACTATAATTGTTATCGAAATGTACCCTAAGCATTTTATTATAAACTTATTTATTTTGAGGTTAGAAACTGTGTCTGTTACACCGTACCTACAGTGTTATATCCGGACTTACGGTATAATAAAACTCTGCAGTAATCTATCGGTATAATAAGTCTGGCAAGTACGCATTTTGTTCTAATAAGTCACATAATTGCACTTGGAAGTTTGGACAGTCCACATTAAAATGGAATTCGTTTAATAGAAGTAAAATAAATTCCATTTGGTTAGAAAAATGTATTCCTTTACAATAATTAAGGCCAATATTCGAAACAGCATACCGTCTAGGAAACTAATTTTTTACTCAAATAATGAAAAAGTAATTAAACTAAAAACGGATGTTTGTAAACCAAGCGTGGCAATATTTACATGGTGCATAAACTTCTGGCTGATCTTATGGTTACGGTTTTTGTTTAGATTTCGTGTATTAATTACTGCAACATTTTATTCTCCAATATTTGCAAAGATTGTTATTTTACTTAACTTACATTTTAGGTTTAGTTAATTTAATACTAAAACTATCAATTTACTTCACTATTTTGTTATAAATATTCTGATCTGTGTTACTAAGAAACGGTTGCTGATAAAACCACAAGAAATTTAACACAATTTAGCTGTTTGTTCACTTCTTATTACTATGTCAACAATGTAATATTTTAACATTGCTGGCACAATATTATTACAAATAATAGTTTTATAATAAAAATTATCATACATTACTTATATCGGTGAATTTTGTGTTGTTTATTGGTACCAACGTACACGATGTATGATTGCAATTGCAAGTAAAATGGCGTATAATTGTTGAAAAATAAATATTTATGTTTATGTGGCAATTTACCCAAAATAAATTAATTTATAAATATAAATATAAATCATCTACTACAAAAGAATGAACCTTGCCATTTATTCTTAACATACATATAATAGGGTATCTAGAAGGCGTGCAAATGTCATAGTTACTGGCATTTGTGTTATTTAGTCAATGTCAGAATACGGAGTAAGTAGATCATCCACCTTGTCCAAAACGCAGACCTTTACATGGTATAACAAGAAGGGCAGTATAACGATCGAAATTTTGCCACACACGAGATGCAGCCAACATTGACTGGATTACCGACCTTATTCATGTCAATAGAAGATTTTCGTTACAAACTATTGTTAGTAAATTTAATGTAATAATGTTAGTTGCATATGCAAGGTAAATGAAACAGTTTAATACGCTATGTTTCTACGCTTTTTCAAAAGTAATTATGTTTTATTATATCATGTTTATGTAAAGTAAATAATGTAACTATATATATATATATATATATATATATATATATATATAACTGTTTATTTGGTTTACATAAACGTTTATATGGCAAAACATTACTTTTGAAAAAGTATTAATCATCTATGCGAAACGTCCAGTACTAAATTATTTCATTTACGTTACAACATATGCAATTAACGTTCTTCTACACATTGCATAAAATTACCGATTAATGTTGGTATCGTGGAAAAAATCATTGATAACCATCTACCTTACGATTCCTCAAGATGAGTACCCCGGTTCATGATTATAGAACAAAAACAGCGACGTGTTGAAGTCTGTACTGAGCTTCTCAGACGATACCAAGATGAAGGTGATGCATTTTGAAAATGCTTATTCACCAGCTCACCTGTTTAGGCCAAAATCAAAGAGATCAAGGCTAGAGTGGCGTCACTCATACTCTGCAAAACCTAAAAGGGTGACGGTTGTGCCTTTGACCGGTGAAGGTAATGACCACCGTCTTTGGAAGAGAAGGTGTTTTTTGACAAATGTTTTATGGAACACCCTACCGTGAGGTCCCCTTGTAATATTGTGACTTGCTTACTTAAAAAGCTACACCTGAATTTCGTTAAAAACGAAGAATCCGTTCAATTAGGAGTGTTATTCTGCTGCACGATAATCTCCGACGTCATAATGCGCAATTGACTACAAATATGCTCGAAAAACTACATTCGGAGATTCTATCACATTCTCTTTATAGTCGGGAATTATCACCATATGGTTTCTATTTGCTGGGAGTGTTGAAAGGGTCAATGGATGGCTACAAATTCCAAGACCACGATTACGTTGCCCGCTTTGTGGGTGCATCCTATAAAATTCTTATTATGAAACTCCCACAACGATGGCAGAGGTGCATAGACTTACAAGGTTAATGCGTGAAAAGAAGAGAAGAAGTTAGGGCTCCAAGGAAATGTTACTGTTCCAGAATTTACTTAAATAGTTGCATAAGATGCGCATACTATTACACGACAAATCTGCAAATAATAAAAATAAATACTATAACCGCTAGTCCGCCAGCATCAAGGGTGGGTCAACATTCGAAAATATTGATTTCAACCACCAAAACACCCACGAAATAGCTTTTCTTAAAAACTGAAAAGTAAAAAATGCACTAATTTTATCAGTAGTACGGGCAAGTTCATTAAATACTTACGTACATTGTCAAATAAGTTAACTTATTATAAGTTTTTGTTATGAACGAAATAAGTTCAAAGGTGAATATGTAATTAAAATTATTATTAATTTTATTAAATACATAAATAAAGTTATAGATTTGAACTACGACCTGTACTTTTAGAGTACCGCGCTACCAACTGCGCCACCAAGGTTCAAGCCCCAATCGATGCAAATTTTGTCTTTATGTATGTAGAACTGATGTAAATTCTAAATATAATGAGATTACAATCAAATTGCTTATATTAATGGAATGCGAGCCTGCAATATCGCAGTTGGTAGCGCGGTACTCTAGCAAAGTACAGGTCGTAGGTTCAAATCCTACTCGAGGTAAACTTTTATTTATGTATTTAATAAAATTAATAATAATTTTAAATAAGTTAACTGTTTCGCTAAAGTAATGTTTTTTTGTAATATTCTGAAAAATAACTTAAAAACACTAAATGATAACTGGAACAGTAACAAAATTTATAACTTACATTACGTCACGTTAAATTTATTCATAACGAAAAGGTACAAAAATGCTTAAAACAAATGTATTTACAGGATATTCATACAATTGTAAAAAATGTACTGAACGTCTCAAAATTAACCTAACCCATAATGAATTAAAGTAATTGCGGCAATAGTAAATGCAGCAAAATTTCACTTAAATCCAATTAAATGCATAATGAAAATTCATGCATTTACCATTAAACTCGTAATTATAAATATTTCACTGTAGCCTTTTCAAATTGTGTATTTCAATATAAATTATACAACTAACTCTTGCAGCTATCGTCGTTAGTAAAAAAAAAACCTATACTATATTAATTAGTCCAGTATAGTGTCAAACGAATTTATAAAACATGAAAACGTATTATTTTATTTCAGTAACGGTAAATAAGTACGTATTTCATGATTAAATGTTATTACACTAAACGCTAACAATGAAAAATATTACTATAAAAAAGATCTATGAAATGTAATCCCAGTAAGATATCGGTGCAAAGCTGTACAGGACTTTATATGAAAGAGTTATAAAATTCACAACTAAAAACTACGATTATTATATAGGGTGAGCTTTTTTTTCATTATCTGTACTGGGATCTCGGAAACCATAAGAGTTACACATTTACTTAAATAGGGAAACACGATAGTTGGCAATGACATATTTTTTAGTGAATTTTCTTCTGATTGTAATGATGTAAGGGTTGTATCACTTATTTCAATAAATAAAAGCACAATACACGTTTTCCTATTATTAGGTTTACCAAAAATCATATCGTGCCATGTAAAATAAAATAAATTTACAGTCAGGGTTCGAAATGTCCACCATCATTATCGTCACCTTTTCAACGCTGAGTTAACAACTTTCCTAATTTTACGCCCATTTAATCCGTTCAACGCATTAATAACAGTTTCCTGTAGCTCGTGCTGGGTCGCATATGATCTTTTATTACTCTAAATACAAAAAAGTCTAAAGGTGAAAGATCAGGGGAACGTGCAGCCCATAAAACAGGACCATTTCTGCCTATCCACGAGTTTGGAAAAGTTTCATCTAAATATCTTTTAGCTTGCGCCTGATAGTGGGGTGTTGCACCGTCGTGTTGATGCCACTGTATGTTTGCACGGGTTTGTAAATTTAATTCATCCAGTATATTGTTAAAATCTTCCCTAAGAAATTGCAAATAGCTATTTTCAGTCCCATTAAAAAAAATGGCCCAACAAGCTGTGAACCAATAACACCGCACCATACATTGAAGCCAAACTTAATCTGAGGTAGTCTTTCTTGTAAACTATGAGGATTTGTTTGGGCCCACAGGTTTTCATTATGGCGATTGAACATACCACAGTTGGTAAAATATGTTTCGTCGGTCTATAAGATCTGCATCGGAAAATTGTTATTTCCATGGCACATATTTATGAACCAATTACAAAAATTTCATCTTCTTTCATCATCACCAGGGTGCAAAGTTTGTCCAACTGATTATCTATAACGATATTATTTATGTTTTCTCACTACTATGCGTTGTGAGATTGCAGCGTCTTGAGTAATTTGCTGTGTCGATGTAAATGGATTTTGATTAACAGCAGCTAGAACATTTATGTGCACACTTTCATCAATATTACCCCCATTTCTGGACTTCACAAAACTACCAAACTCTTAAAATTGTTGTATAAATTCTTGAAGGTGTCTAAAGATGGTTGAGGGCGATCAAAATACAATAAAAAATAGCGTTCGGTTGCTCGTTGACTGTTTTTGTTGCAAATGATGTAACATTCAGTCATACCAAGTCTCTCGAAATTTTCGTACACCATAATTAATTTTCTAAAGCAACTCCACACTGACAAAACCGATAGGAATTACACTAACGAACGAACCGTTGAAGATAAACAACGCTTCAGTTGCTTTACTTTTGTTTTCCATGACAAGATATGATTTTTGTTAAACTTAATAATAGAAAAACGTGTATTGCGCTTTTACTTATTAAAATAAGTGATACAACCCTTGAATCATTACAATCAGAAAAAATGAACTATTGAAATATGTCATAGCCAACTAAGATTTCCATTAAAAAAAATCAACTTTGCTTCATAACTTCAAAATGCCAAGGAAAATAAAAAAAAACTAGTACGGTGACGTTATTCGGCAAAAAATTACCTACAAATTGTATTTAAACAATTTTACCTATCTTCAGAAATAAAGGAATCAAAGCGTTGAGACGATTTTGGAGAATTTTACTTTTTTACAAATATCTAGTAAGCCATGCATTTTCTTAAATCAACAAAAGCGTATCTGGATTACTCTTCTAAAGAAGTAAATCTTTCTCCATTTAAGCAAATGTGTAACACTTATGGTTTCCGAGATCCCCATACAAATAATGAAAAAATTTCACTGTGTACATGTACATCATAACATTACAATGGTTAACGTATATAGAATTAAAATTAAATTAAACGTTTCAACCTTTTCAATATATCATAACAATTACGGTCTTTAAGTAGTAAGAGAAAATCATTTATTGTTTGTTGGATTTATTATTATTTTCACTAGATCTTTAAGTGGTGTGTTTTACAGCTTTGCAATGTTATTATAATGATTAAATTAGTTGTATTTAAATGTTTGTTTAAATAATTTCCATTAGCGTAATTATTATTATTAACTAATATTTCCAGAAATCTAGGTGATTGCCAATACTAATTCTGGCCCGTTATTTATTGCTTTCTAATCTTTTCATTTGTATCGTTGTGCCATTACAAATTTTTCAGGTAAATAATCGAAAAGTTGCACATCTGCCGATCCTATAATAAGACTATTGAACAAATTAGGTTTAAAAGGATAAAGGAATAGCTGTCCTTTATGTACCTAAACTGTCAAATTATCTACTGAACTTCGTTTTCTAATTCACTCAGTACTAGCGAAAAATATTTTGTATTAAATTAATTTTAATTAATAGAAAATATTAGAAATTTTAAAGATCATTTTTCTATAATAGTTACCAATGAACTAAACTTGCAGTTTACCGCGATAAAAGATTCAGAAATGTGTTCTAATACATTATGAATATTTTATGTAGATGTATAGTTACTGATACTTTCAGAGCGTGCCACATTTAGCCCTCCAAATAAACTATTTTTCAATTGTCCATTAAATTTATTTATTGATTTTAGAATTCTTGGCGGAATTAGCCAGATAATAGCGCCCACCTGCAGGGTAATGCGGATAATTAGAAATGTATGGGAATTTTTTAAACAACATAACTTTGTTTGCAATAATAACTCAAAAAATAAGTTTAAATTAAAAAATGAACTATTATTTAGCTTATAAGAAACATATTAACAGTAATATAAAAACATATGGTACATCCACAACCTGGTTAACCTACTTAGGAGTAAAATCAAAAACAAAATTTCTAAAACTATCGAAACCAATGTATCCTTTACGTGCCCACTTGTGACAAATACCACATCTATACCACATGCAGGCATTTCG